>JAZHYW010032283.1:0-16219 GCA_037355805.1 Ixodes ricinus | reverse complement strand
ATATACATATATATATATATATATATATATATATGGTTTTCTTTGGCGCCAGAAAAAAACTACTCATCGCCGCCGAACGCACATTGTCCCCAGCTGCAGCCCTAGCGGTCCCAACCAGACGCCAGAGTTTCGGAACTAACCGTTATCTCGTTAAAAAGATGAAAGTCATTTTCTGAAATGGTAAATGGGAAAATTGCGGCCGACGGAGCCCTCGCACACATGGAGCTGAATGGGGCTAGTTACCAACAACTATTCTTCCGCTGAAATTGTCAGAAAATCACTTATATCTTTTGAATGATATAACGGTTAGTTCTCAAAGCTTGGCATCTGGTTCGGACTACTAGCGACCGATTTATGCGAAGGATATCCGTTCAGCAGAGCGCGTTCATTTTTAAAGAAGGCACCGTAATTTTTTTTTCTTGGGGGGGGGGGAGGGGGAGGGAAGCGGGAGGTTTACTTTGTATCACTCTAGCGAGAGCAAAAGTTTAGCGACTGTATGAGGCGACTGGGTCGGCAAAATACTATTGGGACAACAAGGAAATTAATGTTTGGAAATATAAAGGCTGGAGTCATAAAACAAATTTGATTACGTAATTTTTCAGCTCTCCTTCACTGAGATGCGCAGACAGGCAGATGAGCGTGAAGTGTAAGCGGCTCGAATAAACCTATACAGAAAACAAAGACCGTTCCAAATGGAGCTTAAGTCCACATAAGAAAAAAATGAAAGACGTTTACAACTCCCTGTAATGCCGAATTAGAGCGCAGCTCTTGAGGAGGAGGAAGGAGGGTATGGAGCGGAGGGTATGCCCTCCTCCTCCTCTCTATCTTTTCCTCCTCTCCTCCTCCCCTCCCTCCCACCTCCTCGTGAGGTCACTCGTGACCCTAGTGACCCTCGTGAAGGCCTTGTGAAGGTCGTGCCCTTCACTGTGAAGGTCGTGACCTCTGTCGTGACCTTCACGAGTGACATTCGTGACGTCATTCGTGACGTCACTCGTAACCCTCGAGACCGTCGTGACATCATTGTGACCCTCGTGAATCACATGACCCTCGTGACGTCACACGTGAAGTCACTCGTGACCCGCGCGTTGCATTATGGGACGTCTCCCATAATGACGTCACTCGTGGTCGTCGTGACGTCACTCCTAACTCTCGTGGTCGCCGTGACGTCACTCCTAACTCCCGTGACCGTCGTTACGTCATCAGCTAACTCACGTGACCGTCCTGACGTCACTCGTGACCCTCATGACGCCACGTGACGTCACGTGTGACGTAAATTTGGGAAACGTCCCATAATGCAACGCGCGGGTCACGAGTGACGTCACGTGTCACGTCACTGGGGAGCTTCGTGACGTCACACGTGAAGTCTCGTGACCCGCGCGTTGCAATATGGGACGTTTCTCCATAACTCAACGCGCAGTTCCGCCGACGGAACTCCGCTCAAGCCGGAAACAAGCGCCTAAGAGCTAAGCTCTAAAAAAAAACAGAAAAAAAAACACTTTACATAAACGTAATCATTGTACTTGACGCGTTTGATTTTGCTGGAGGTAGCACGCGTCTTCGCAAACGACAACCCTGTCAATGGCTTAAAGTTTGGCGTATTTTCATATCCAACGTATTTGCGCAGCTATGTGGCGTAAACGCTAATTCGTCCATTTTTCTATTACACCGATGTATGTGTTGAAACCGAATAGTGCGTGATATTACCCTGCCAACGTCAAGTTTACAACTTCTTGATTATTCCTTTATTCGTATTTTATTTGTTAATTGCATTCTTTTTTCAAAAATGTGCGGTATTAGCCAATAAGAACGCTGAAAAACGAATCCCAAACAAAACGCGAAAACATAGTGAACCTCGCAGGGCGCTTTTTTAATGCGGAAGTGACTATATCAAGATTTCTAAAAATCATTGTACGAAAAAACGTAAAAAAACAACAAGGCTGACAAAAACAACAACAAGAGAGGCGAAAGACAAAAAATCAACCAACGTAAGTAACAATAAAGAAAACGGTCAAATCGATAGCACACAAAAAATAGTTTATGTGATATGCTTTTAGAAGGAAAGCCCCTCGTATACAGGGAGCTCTACGGTCGACCGCCGCTTTCGCCATCAAAGTGCCATGACGCGGTCGATCATAAATAACGAATCTCGGTACTTCATTAAAAAAATTAATAATGAATGTTTCCGCAAAAAAAAAAAAGATTTTATAGCGCGTCTGTCACTGCGTGCTCGCCAACAAGAGGCGGGGATCCTCATTGGAGAGCTAAAAGCCCTCCAAGTTCCCGCTAAAATATTCACATTCCCATCGTCAGGAGCAGCGCGGCACGCGTAATCACGTCGAGCTTACGATAATTACAGCGCGTACATCTAGAGCAGCAGCGACGCTCTGCGAGGGTCTGCATATGGTTACGACACTTAGCATCGACCAGCGCGAATGCGCGAACGTTGGATGATGACAGCTAAGCATGGCGTCGTGAGCGGAGTATTCCGAGCATTGTAACGGGGGCACGAAACAACTTTCTTCTCTTCACTGACCACCGCTACGGTCAGTCACTGACAGAACGAGAACGAACAGAGTCAGAACGGCCTCCAGTGCGCATTGCACACCTTCCGCCGCCGTTTGACTGCGCCCGCGCTCCAGGTGCACGAAAAATCGAAGCGTTTCCTCAGGTAGAGAATCTATTGCGGAAGGTGGGACACCCGAAGCTTCTCTCGGTTACATTTTGCCTTTCCGGCGACTCCAACGACGAATCAGTGACGTTATTTTTCTACGAAAGCGTAGAATTGGTGTTGAGGCAAAAAAAACGTTTGCAAAAGCATGTTTGCTTCGCACATTAGTACGCTTCGTATACTTATCGGTACACAGTTTTTTTCTTTCTTTTTTTGTATGGTCGATGTGACGGGAGCATCATACAAGGAAGAAAGACGTCTCAGAGAGCGTCTACACGCTGTCTTCTAGCACGATGATGCGCGTTTTAGTAATACGTCACGTGAGTCGGCGTGTCACGTTGTCGGACGTCGCGATCCTGGCGATTGGTAGCGGAATCTCCGCATAAAAAGTACTGGGGGAACGCGAGCGTCGCTGTTGTCGCACAGTGTCCCAACTCCCGACTGCCGAAGTTTCCTCTGTCTGTCAAGAAGGAGATCGCCTTGCAGCGGAACAGGCGCCCGACACATCCCTCTCTGCCGTTGTGGTACCACCCGGTTCCCGACGACAGGCATCACGCAAGTATGACGTCGTCGGGGGAGCATCCAGGGACCACTTCCGAGGACGCAGTAAATAAAACTGTCGGAGGACGTGCTCCTGAAACAAAGCGACAAGTAGCCGACCCGCGGGAGCGGACCAAGTCACCCGGGGCACCGAAACGAGCCTCCGCTAATGCACGTGAAAAATCAGCGGCGTTCTACGAGGACGTTCGCTCGTGCAGTTGGGCACGCTGCGAGGAGGCTACGCGGGAAACGCTAATCGCATCCGCAGCTTACGTTAATTATTCGGAGACGACGCACGCTCTCGAGTAGCTCGCGTTAGGCCTAGTCGCTTTCTCTCTCTTTCTTTCTTACGGAGCACCTCGCACGTTTGTGGGGCAGGCTAAGGACAACATGTTTTAAAATCAGCGAAGGGTTGGAGGTAGTTAAAAGCGGCTCTAATCTCCGCACGAGAACCTCGCTGTAGAACGGTGGGAGACCGCTGTTTATTACGCTGGAGCGTTCGCGAGCTCGGCACTTTCAAGTACTCGCTTGCCTTGTTTCTATGTGTGTTTCTGCGTGTGCGTGTGTGTGAGTAAGTGTTGGCGTGTCTCTTTATGCCCGTGTGTGTGGTATGTCGACGAGTCTGCGCGTGGTGTGTACGTGCATGTGTGTGCGTGCCTGCATGGCTGCGTATAAATGTGTGTGTACACGCGTGTATGGGCGTGTGTGTTCGTTTCGTGTTGGTTAGTTTGTTTCTCGAGGGCTCTATCACGTCGTAAACCCAACAGCGTGAATATTTGACGAGTGTAAATGGACCGTAGATTCCAACGCATGCTTTATCGTGTGGTGCCGTTGTGCAGCTTGAGGCTTTTTCTAAGCAAATGCCGGTGAAACACAGACCTTAAAACGGTCACTTCAGTAAGTAAACAATGCACGCCACGAATTTCACCAACTCATCGGGTTGGCGTAATTTGATATATGTTGCCAATACTCTGAGTGAAAAGAAAAATTGCACATTCAATCCACCCGGTAAAACTGCTTAAAATACCCCCCTCCACCCCCCCCTTCTCCGGCCGTCTCCCAGGTCATTTTACATTTCGTCAGACTGCCAATACGACGTAATTAGCTGACATCTTATTACCTCACGTTTCGCGCGGTTCATCAGTTCCGCCTCTTTGGAGAAAGAATGTAACACAGGCACACTACTACAAAGAGAGAGAAAAAAAAGCCTGTTTTAAATGTAGTAAAAACGGTTGCGATGTCACCTGTGGCGTCACAAAGCACTTGGAAGCTTCAGAAGGTCGAAAATCATAATTTTCCATATGTAATTTCGATGTGCGCTGAAGGAACGAACAGATGTTTAAAAACCCGACCGAAAATCATACAAGAATTCGTAATATGAGAAAATGCTTCAAAACTGTTTTTGAAGACCGACGGTACTTACTGCATGTAAATAGCAAAAAAAATATTTTTTCTGATTGATATGTGATATGGGCGATTCATGTAGGACAAAAACGCTCGTTTGTTCGCTTGAAAAATAGTGTGCAACTATCTCCTATGATTTATTATGATTTTGAGGTGTTTTTCCGCAGGTGCATTTCAACCTTAATTGAGCTAACATTTTTAACATACTTTTTTTTTTCAATTTGCCATGACGCAGCTCCATTGCTTACCTACAAGCTTGGCTGGATTGGCAGCTTAGAATGGCAATCCTCTAAGCGCTATGAAAGAGAGCACACGAGCCAATTCCTCTGGGTCAAGAACCCCAGCGCAGTTCACAATGACCTCTTCAGTGGTCATTGAAAAAGGTAACAGTTTAGTGCAAGCTCGTATTCACACAACATAACCACAATTCGGAACTAAAAAGACGAAATCCCTTAAATTCCACTCCAGGTATTTCGTTGCAGGTCTAGAATAGCAGAACAAACCTCTTCCACAAAGCTAACTGCTCGCCATAACTAGTGGTTTCCTCCGCTCCACTTGCCTCTTCTACAACAATAGCTTCGCGGAAAAAAAAGTGGCAACATGCCGCAATAGCGCAGGGCTATCGCAGAGCTTGTGCAACGCAGATTCCTAGCCTGCAACGACTACAGTCGAAGAAATGCTGCGTTACAAGTAGACCATTTCACAACACACATTCCCGTAAGAGCTTCCACAATACAGGCAGGCTTCCAGGCTATACTCATCGCCTGAACTGAAGACCTCACCTGCGGAATAAACTCGGCGCCAAAGGAAACACGCATCAACCAACGTATCGGGTCCGCGAATCCGACACCCGAAAATGTCAACTCAATGAAGAAAGCACAGAGTTATAATATTATTTTGTTCAAAAATGTATTAGTCGAGCATTAATAACTTGTTTTATGAGTTTGAAAAAAAAATGGAAAGAACGGAGATTGGACTGTTGTTGTTTAGGCCATTTTTACCACCTCCTTGTGAATCACTCACCTCTTGCTATCTTTAATTTATCGGTAAATATGCCGGTACTCAGAATTATATTACATATATGTGAGATTGGCCCGCTAATTAAGTGAGCAACTCATTCTATAGGCTGGGATTTTATACCATTTTCACCACAAGCGCTGTTATTCTTAAGTTTGTGTATTAGGCTTAATATTTCGGTTTCAGTAGTAGGAAACAAAAATATTGAACTCTCAATACCCGGTGAGATGTGAGATTCGTAATCATAACTACTAATGATATTGCCAGTGAAAGTACCGGAAATGAAAATCAGGAGATTAAATTTATCAGCAAGCTTAGCCCCTATAGTACAGGACATGCATTTAATTCTAAGCTCAGAAATAACTTTTATTGCGGTTCTAGAAATAGGTTATTTACATTTTCCACGCTTTTCTCGGGTTATTATAAATATTTTCAAGCTTATTTTCATGATACACACTTCGTGCTCGTTTAATATCAGCGCCTAGTTTATGTCTGCTCTATTTAAGTTCAGCTAGATAATCCGGATCTTTAGTTTTTATAGAAAGGTCGAAGAGCTTATCTCGTTGTTTTATCCTCTTAAGATGTGCGGCATCAATCCAGGGCTTTCTTAATTTCTTGTTCTTTTTAAATGGCACCATTGGAAACGCTTGATCATAAAGTTCCTTAATCCTCGTTGAAAAGAGGTCGTATCCTGCAATGGGATCATCCAACTGAACAACATAGCTCCAGTTTTCCTCCTCGACTAAACTTTGGGAAAACATAATTTTCTCATCATTAAGGACTCTAAACATAATGGCTGCATGGCTTGTGGGTTCTTTACGCCGTGTCGGAAAAGGTGTGAAATAAAATGGGTAAATGGTCACTAAGATTTGATAGCAGAACACCTGCCTCTATCTCATTCACTTGATCGTTCGTAAAGCACAAGTCAAGCAAGGTCTGAGGCGTTTCTATCACATTGGTCGGGACACGAATTACATTTTCATGACCAAAAGAATAAAAATACTTTAAGAAGCTTTTGCTTGGCTGGATCTGTAGAGAATACATCTATACTGAAGTCACCACAAGCAATAGCACGTTTACATATTTGCGCGCACCATACCAGCATATTTTCAAGGAATTTACTGCATCGTGCATGAGAGACTCATAATGCGGATTAATTATAGAGAATTCTGATTATGACATGTGCATCTAGGTGTTCCTTTACATACAGCACCACACGTCCTCCTTTCATATTGTCTGGGCATACTGATGTACATTCATATCCTGCGAAGTGAAAGACATTGTAGTCCTTTGAAAACCAAGTTTCAGTAAAAGCTAAAATATAAAAATTATGGTTCAACTGATCTAGTAGCATGTCAACACCTTCGTGTTTATTTGTTGAACTTCGCGCATTCATATAAAAAAAGAAATAGCCTTTTATTACGCAGTTAATTAAAGTGTTTAAAAGAACCTGAATCATAATAACTGCATTTTCTCTGCGAACTAAGAATATCGTCCACATCACCAAGAAAGAAAGCAGCGTTGGCAGCCATTGACACAAAATATAAATAAAATGAAATATAATTTGGCGAGTTACGAAACCCATAAATAAAACTCATTCCATTCGCAAAAATACTGCCATTTCCATACCGCACATACATGGAGGGAAGGAAGGTCAAGTGCCGGTAGAAGGGAGCTTCAATCGAGGAGGCTCGTCAACGACGTCCCGAGTCCCGACAGGTTGGCGAAAGCAGCGCTGGGGGGGGGGGGGGGGGGTAGCCGTGGAGCTTCCGGGCTCCGTGTCTCCCTCAATCTGCCCTGCCGTTGCCAAGGGGGCCGAACTCCGCGTCGTCGTCCCGACCGTCCCCATCAAGGTCCTCAGCCCCATCGGCGCTGCTCGCTTTCCCGCGAAACCGGTTTCTCCGTCTTCTGGTGATCTTCGTCCATGGAGCGGCCGTCCAGCTTACCTGTCTCCACACTGCTCGCTCCGAGTGCACCGGGCACGGGGTTTCCGCCGGTCTTGTTGCGGCGCCCACCGCCGGACCTCTCCGGGGTGCAAGTCCTTTGTTAGCAAGCAGTTGCCTGAACAGGCTGGTCTCTGACATTCTACAGCTCGTCCAGAACGGCACCCAACTCAATGGTGTTCTGGGCCACAGGCCAGGTCACCCGAGTCATGCTCGCGTAGGTGGGGACGCAGGCGTTGGCGGCACTGTGACCGAAACCTCGGCACCTGGAAGACCAAGGCATCGCACATTAATGGCTCCACATTTTGCGTAAACAGTCGCTTTGGACTTGTCAAATTCAATGCCTCGACGAACATCCGGTTAGTGGCTCGTGTCCAAACGCTGCAGTGACGAGAGCAGCCGAACCATAACAACGTCTGGAACTCAGCACCTGCGCTGTGCCTTGCCAATCCTAGTTCGAAACAATGGTGAACCTAGCCGGAACCAGATCACGTGGCCGCTTTTCTGGCTGCGAATTGAGGGGTGAAACCTGCTCGTTTTTTTCTTATTTTCTATCGACTGTCCTTGTGTGGAGAGAAAAGCTAATTTGTGTTTTTTGCAAGTTATAAACACGAATGACTTATTCTAAACGGTAAGTAATGAAAGTTCGAAGACTGTTCCACCACCCGTTTAAAGGAGCAAGTGATCTCTGAAAGCATCCGCGTTAAGGTCAGGAACGCCGGCCGCTTGTTGCAACCGAGGTCGACTTGGCTTATCGGATTAAGTACCGCCGCTATCCACCCACTACACGCGGCGAAAGGATTAATTAAGTTAGCTTCCGCTCGATTAAATTTCCGCATTTTGTCCAGGGCCGCAGACAGGCGATGAGATATGCGGAACACGCGGCCCTGGCGCCATGTCCAGAAAACAAAACGTGTTTGGAGGGTCAACCCGGAAGAGTAAAAATTGTGCTCTGTGTTTGTTTAGAAAGAAGGAAGTTAGTCCGCTCCAATGGGCGTCTGGTACCTACGCGGTAGAGGAAAAAATTTAGACGGCGCAGTACGACTGCTAGCCTGAGCTTCTTTAACGTGCACCACGTAACAGGTAGAAACCACCTTCTCACCGAGCGGCAAAAGCAGGAACTATACAGGGTTGGCGTTCGGAAGGTGTAGTTGCGATACGTCTATTTCTTTCTCCGCTCCACTCGCCCGATTCGCGAACGAGGCGGGAGAGGTAGCGCAACTCCCCTTCCGGATGCCAGCTGTAGTCGGAGTTTTCGCAGCTTGAGTGTCGTCTTTGTGTGGAAAATGCCTTTGGCTAGGTGACGCAAGCCGCCGCCCGATTCAAAGGGCTCCTTCGTCTCCATCCACTCGTCCGTCTCTTCACAATTCCGCGCACAGTGTTGCGACGCCCGGCATTTCACGGATGGAAGAGTGCAGAACCACGCAAGACCCGAGTAAAAAAACAAAGCCGAAAGCCACGAAAAAAAAACAAACGCGGCTTTGTTGTTTTAGTTGCATAGGCCAACGCGCTGTTTAAGAACAAGTCGGCGTTGCCCACATCAGGTGGCGGCACTGTGATTGCGCAGAAACCAGATTCGCCTACTTTGAAGCATAGAGTTATTACAATAAACGCTAGAGGCTCAGCTGGCGCTAGTGTCTACGGGACTTCCGGTTGCAAATTGAAGCAGACAGCATGCAGTCTACATTTCCAGCCTCCCTGTGTATTCCTATGGGAAAACGCGCGTGAATTTTGTCTCTTCGCCGGAAAATAACATGAATAACTTTTGTCATTTCGGTTGTACCGGATAGTATGTACCTTTATTGGTATTGTGAAAGTGTAATTGCTTTAGTTACAGCATTTTTCTTTACCACTGAACGATGTTAAACTTCGCTCTATTTCAGGCCCAAACCTCTGTTTCAAGGAAGGTATGTGAAAACGAGCGACGATTCTAAGCAAACTAACGATCGAAAGGAATGTAGAGTGTGTTCAAGGTTTGCTAGCATTTCGGTGGTGCTTATATATTGCTAATATGCCCGTCCTGTCATTGGATGAAAATGACTCCGTCGTGCATCTTTACGATCGGTTAAAGAAACATTCGAACGCAAAAAATAAAGCACGTGAGCTACGAAAGGTGTGTCTTTTTATTATTTCCTATGTCGGGCAGTTTTTATCGGGCACCTGCTCTCTGGCTCCCTTATTTGCAAAGATTTGGAGCGTGCGGGTGATGACTTTGAACCCAGAACAAGCATCTTCGCACATATTCATGAGCAGAAAGAATAAAGCAGTACTTATTTATTGCAAATCTGACTATATTACGTGGCTTTCAATTTATTTTGATCGTCTGCGTGCACAAGGAGTTACTTATCCAGTGTTACTGCGTAGTTCTTGCCGTCTCTCTTGGTTTTCCACATGTCCTTCGTTCGTTTGGCACGTATATCCCCCATGCTGGAAAGCGCCGACGCCGTGTTCGCGCTAACAGTGTCCGACAGTGCACATAAATACACGTACGAAGCGGTTTTAACACCGTTTTTCATGCCACGAATTTCAAATAAAAATGCTGTAACTGACCAATTATTTCGTCTGCGTGACTGAGAAATGTTCCAATGTGCCTAGTACGTACAAATTATTCGTGATATTTGCTCTTATAATCGAGCGCAGAGAGAAAATGCACTCGCTTTTTCCCATAGAAATGCATTACCGGAAGTCAATTTCTGACTGCTTGCTGTCTGCTTCAAATGCAACAGCACACTAGCGCCACCTGAGCCTCTAGCGTTTATTGTAATAACTCTATGCTTTGCAGCGTCTGCACGCCGCCCTCAGCGTCATCCAACGTTATTAGATTAGCTCAGTTACGGAACTGCTCATAGACGCTGCATGCACAAGCTGTACCCCCCCCGCACTCACCACGACTCACCTCCCGTCGTTCGACGCGCCGGACGGCCGCTTTGGTAAATGCAGTGTATTCTATGGGATACGTACGTTTCGAAGCGCAGCGTCTAGATGACGCTTCTCCGTACTCTATGGAATACACAGTTTGTAAAAGAAAATCTAGATGGCGCTTCGAACGACGGAAGACGGACTGAAGTGAGTGAGAGGAGTACCCCTTCCGCGGGAGTTCCACAACTGAGGTTATCTAGTAACGTTGGCGCCACCGCACCACCACGTACTGGTTTATACGTCCTTGAGGTATACTACAACGAGTCTGGATTGCTCCAAGCAGTGAACGTGAATTGAAAGAATTTTTTTGTTTTGTTTTTTGCTTTCTCCGTCTTACTCAAACTCGGCGCGCGTTGCAGATAAAAAAAAAAAAAGGTTATGCGCTGCAATTTAGTGTACGAATTTGTCTGCTATTCACGAACAGTGCCATTTTAATACTTTAGCATCTCAACTCATATGAAAGTATATTTTATCTTCATCACGAGGGATAACTTCGGTGCCGTTGTCCAAAGTCGGTGACAGGTAAGAACCCGTAGATGATCCGTCTCAAGAGCGAGCTTTCTGCCTTTGATAGTGCTTCGTCGCACGAGCAGCCAAAGCACGGCGGAAGGCATGGAGCGCGTGCTGGAGGTCAGGCGTTCGAAAGACACAACTTGTCGTTCTCATTTTGTCAGGGACTATACACGGATATTTTCGTTTGTCACAAGCAATAACTTTGATGCGATAGTCTAAGTATCTTTTTTTCTAAGATATGACAACAATGATTGACTGAGTATATCTTTTTTCAACTTCTCTTCTAATATTCTTCAAGCGAAAGCCGACAACATTCCACGAATCTGTAAAAAAATAAAAATAATAATGAAAGCTTTTACATAAGTTAGTTGGTGAGCTCGAGACCGATCTCACCAAGCGTTCGGCGCATGCGTGACGCCGCCATAACATTAGTTCAGATGAGGCAGACGGCAGTGCACGATGCCGTCTTGTAATCGACGCGCCCAGAGCTCCAGCGAGGTTGTCGCACTCGCAGAAGGACTAAAGTTCCCTCGATGCATTGCGGAAGTGGTGACGTAGTCAAACCGCCTAATGAGATCGGTCTATTATCGCGTTCCCTTTGAACACAATTCTTTGTTGAGAGCTCGTGCCCACGTCCCCGTGCACCAAGAAAATCCCACCTTTGCGCACCATCGGGGTTAATTAAAAGCGAGAAACCGCTCGCTAGAACTAATCAGCAAACCTGTCGCGAAGAGAAAACAAGACCTCCTTAAATCAAATGTCTATACATAACATATTAAGATATTTCTATTATGAATTCAGAGCTAACTTTAGCCCAAATACCTTGTCAGCACATCCTGTGTTCGTCGATGCAAATGCCTTCAAGTGAAAGCGACGTATACTTCGGTATAGACGGCCCCCGTAGAAGCACTATACACCAACTCAACCCTCTGACGTCACGCTACTGCGGTGGCGCTGCTGTCGCCATTGCGCATGGGCAGACGCGTCATCTCGCTCGAATCCGGTTTCTGCGCAAGCGCAATGCCCACAATGGGTGGCGTCGAGTTCCAAACATCTCATTAGCGCTCCGCAACCAATCAGATCGTTGCACCAGCTGACCAAAACAACAAAGGAACGAATCACGAAGCAAAGAAGCGTTTTTAAGTTGTCGTTTCTTCAACTGCCAGGGATCATAGACAAGCCGCAGGGCGTCTAAAAGATGTCCGCCTGTTTCTACTCGGGCCTGGCTAAAACATCAACACTTCCCTCGGAACATAGGTTATACAGAGAGAAATAAAAGCGGACGAGTCACACTAATATACTAGAGATGACACCGAGTGAAGCTGAACCTAACTTGACAGCAACGCTGGGTATGTCAAAGACACTGTCAGTCAGAAAATGCTTTGTTATTGAATAAGAAAAAGAAAATGTCGAACTCTCCGCGCTTGATTGAAGTCATAAACTGAGAGGGTAGGGGTAATTGTAAGGGGCGGGTATGGGGCTGGAGGACGAGCTGGAGGCAATGTCGATTCCAATGGAAGAAACCAAAATTCGAGAGAAACGACCACGCACGCGCAAGCCCACGAAAATGTACACATAACGAACACACGCGCGAAGATAGGCGCGCTACCATATGCACACTCAAATCATGATGCACGGGCAGAGATAAATACACTCATGCACAAACACACATACGTGCACGCATACACAGGTGGACAATCATACGGACTCCGGCAGACTTGCACTACACGCGCACACACACTTTCACGCACATATTAACGCGAGTTGGGCGGGGGTGCGAGGTGCTGTGAGGAAAAAACAGAAATTTCCGCGGTCCCTTGCCCCGTCCTGAAAATCAACTGAAGAGACAACTCAGATGCTGCGTACTGTGCTTGCACGCAAACTACACACAAGCACACCGTTCACAGGCACTTTACCCCTAATTTCCAGCCATTCTTAGAAGATAAATCTGCCCATTAATTTCTCACGAAGCATTTCCCGCCTAAATGTGTCAGAAAAGCTCTCCTCGCTAAATTGAGCGGGGAAATGTATCCCCGCTAAACGTCACGGTGCCATGACACGTGGTACAATAGCGTCACGTATCACCATGACGACAAGTGGCATTGTTGCGTCACGTTTTGTACTCGAATGACGTCACGTGACGTGACAACGTAACGTAACTCCGCCAATAACGGCTGTCACTGAAAAAGAATAAAAACGTCATTTTTGGCGGCGTCAAGTGAAAGTGATGACTATCCATCTTTAGTGCGTGGTGAATAGTGACAAAACCGTGCAACCATGGCGAGGTGGGTAGTAATCACACGCTATGAGTAGGCCGTGGACTTTACGGTTTTCACCGAAAAACACCGATAAACATCCGTTGGTGTCAAAAATAGAAATGTCCGATAAAGAAGAAAAAAAAACTATTTTTTTATAATGTTGTCGAAGCTCGGAATGCGCTTTGTCGAAACTCTTTCCAATTAAACCTAAACTCGTTAATTTCTTTTTCATCGATCACCACCGTTTTTAGCGTCCGTCCGGAACAGATAGCGTATAAACGTCGAAAAATATCCGTCGATTTCCCTCAGGAATAAACATCGGAAAATCTCCGGCCAAGCTATAACCCAAAGCGCAAATTTAACGCAGCTTTCATAATGAAAACCAGAAAGAAATTGAGACCGCTGAACGTCGTACAATCTCTTCTTACTTTTCATTTTCCATTCTCTCAATTTTTTTTTATCACCTCATGCAAGGTGCCTCTTTTTATTTTTTCTTGACTCCCACCTGTTCAGATTTCCTAGACGTCGCGTCCTGGCAAATTATTAGCACAATGAACCGGAAAACTAAAATATAGGAACGTAAAAAAACCCTGCAAAGAAACATAAGAAAAAAATTTCGAGTGATCGTCGCAATTTTGGACGAAATAAAAATCACTATGCAAGTAAGAAAAAAAATTACTTCGTCTCCGCTTCAAAATAAAATAAAAATAAAAAATAAACACACGCAGGTGAAAAAAAGGCGTAGTAGCGAGCCGTGTCGATTGAAAACAAAATTTATTCAGGCGTCGGGGAATAAAAAGAAGGGGGGGGGGGGTGAGAAAACTAATGACCCTGAAAAGCACGATGACACTCCCAGAAATAGCTGCTTTCCAAAAATTTCACGTTTTCTTCGCATGCGTGTCTCTAAAGAAAGGTCTTGAAAAACAGCAATGGCCCTGTGAACCCATTAATCAGTTTTTTTTTGTTTTTTTTTCACACAGTGAAGCCGCGAATGGGGGCATATTTATCTTCAAAAAAGACCAAATTTGTCCTAGAAAGAAAACGTTTATAGATCACCGGCCATATCTGCCTAATTTGACGCAAATTAGGCGCGTGCACGCTAATTAGTAAAATGAGACATACGCATGAAAAATTTTGCACGGTTCGGAGCTTTTCACCGACCAACGAATCTTAATTTTTGCAAACTAAAGTTCATCGTAACGAGTTTTTTCCCCCTTTTTTTAAGGAGATTTTATTAGTTTTAAACTTGACGTGTGTGTTTTTTGGGGTATTTCTTTCGACCGTGTACCGCAACGCACATCGTCCTACTCATGTAGACATACTCTGTGTGTCATCTTAGGAAAGATATTCGGAGAAAACAAAACAAAACAAAAATAAACTGGAGGTAGACGAGGTGACACACTAGTTTATTTGTTTTAACAATCAACAACAAACTCTTTATACATCATGGGGAAATATGCCAAAAAAACGAGGACAGAAAAGAGAGCCACACAGGACGCCCTGTACGCCCTGTCCTGCGGTCAATTTAAAAATTAGCAGAGTTCTTAACTCCGTTAATTATTAACAAAAATAAATTTTATTACATTCTGCAAACCTCGAGTGGATTCGTTTTTATTCAAAATGTAATGTTTAAAAAGAAAATATACCTTTTTTATTATTATTACTTGTCAAGAGAACCTGAACCAGAAGCATTATGGAGCGCAAAGAGGCATATTCTACATTTTCAGAATAATACTGACCATAGATCAATACCTTACGATAAGTACCAGTGTTGGAAGCATATCGAATATCTTTACAAATTATAAAGAACGGAAGAAAAAAAGAGGCAGGGGAGGGGGTTTCATTACCTTTTGCTTTTTCCCATAGAGAGTTTTATTGCCACAATAAAAACCGCAGCACGTGCGCCTTTCCCAATCCCCGTTTTTGTTCGTCGCAAACTCCGCTCAAATTCCCCGGGTCCGAATTGTTTTTGTTTTGTTTTGTTTTTTACGACTCCAAAGACTTATTTTAAAATCCGTGAAAAAACAAAAAACAAAAAAAACAACGAGGTTGAAATTGGAATTTAAAATAGGGGCGGGCAGAATAAAGTTCTCTTTACTTTCGAAACGACGACAAGAAAAATAGAAAAGAAACAAGGACACAAAGCAAAAAATACGGATATCCGGTCAAAAATTTGCCCAGCATACGTACAGGAATAAAAAAGAAAACGGTATTTCCCAATGAAACGTTAGCGACGCTAAACGATCACGAAGTCAGCCTAACGCCATGCGGTGGAAAACTGAAAAAAAGGCCGAGACGAAAGCGTGCTGTGCGCCGAGCTTTGACTGAAGGCAAGACGCCGAGGCAAGCAGCCCTGTCTCTCGCCGCTGTCTCCCTTCAGATACAGCGGGTAGAGTCTATGGGGCTAGCCTCTGTGTCCAGCCACTAATCTTTCGAAACAGAACTCGCCACTTTGACGTCACCGCACGCCATTATCCCCTCCTCTCCTTCGGTTTCTCTCCCCGAAAGTAGTACAGATGGCACGACAAAGCAATCAAAACACCTGAGTACTGTTGGTGCACCAACAGACCAGGTGTTTGCTCTGTTTCATCGGCGCCGACATGTTTTGTTCATATTGACGCCACGACTCAGTAGTGGCGGAACTGTGCTGTTTGCAAAACTCCGTTTTTCTAGTGTTTTTTTTTGTTGAACTTTTGGCACATAATATAGTTTAAGAACTTCAGAAATGCATGGTCACAAAGCGCCATGAACAACACCAATGCCAAAAGTGTTCTAAAAAGCACAAATCTTTCTTTTTTTTTTATGTGAAGTACCTTTTTTCACAAAAGCCTGCGTTTGAGATTATTATTTCCCATTTTTTATCTCTGGGGATTACGATTTCGGGCACTGGTCTCTCGAACTTTCTAAAAATCATCGCCCTCTGCGCGCTGCCATCTTTGTCTGCTGGGCTGTGGAAC
>JAZHYW010032281.1:0-17724 GCA_037355805.1 Ixodes ricinus | reverse complement strand
CTTCCGGCGGGGTGGCGGTCCCATCACGCGTCCGACTCCTCAAAGCGGCGATAGTCCTCGACATGTGCGTGCGTATCTTTCGTCACGATGACCACCGATCAAGACAATTAACGTGTTCGTACCTTTGTTCAAAATTCTGTGTCCTGTCTGTGTCCTGTGCTAAACAGTTTCGCTGGTCATCCACCTTCACAAAGTGGAATAGCACATCATTTTTTTCTGCTAAATTTTGCAGGAAAATGTCTGGCTATACTTAATGTCACGGGTCACAGGTCACGCAAAGTAACGTAACGTCAAAGCTTCATAAGCAGGAAGACGGTCGTATTTCTAATCTGGTGCAAACCGCGATTTTCATTTCGGTATAACGACTCAAACGAATGCGTCATTAGCAATATCCTTCATGCTTCCTTGGTCAGCGGCTTCCCGTGACGTTATTCCATCGTGCAGGTTGTCATTCCTAATTGTTTTTGTTTCGAAGAAAGACAAATTTTGCACTGCCAAATATAGGTTGCAGAATGTATGCACGCAGCAGCAAGGCCACAGCAATGGCCGCTGTTGTGACGTCAATAACAAACTTTGTGGTTTCCATTCTGCGTATTACGGCTTTGTCCGTCGGAATATAAGAGTTTCTTTTTTCAAACGGCACCCTTCGTAATGGCACTGTACTTCGCACACACTTAGTATAGGGGGTATTCACTGGCCGCCATATTTGAGGTCACTGTTTAGAGCGCATGCTCAGAACGAGCTCACACTGATAGGCTGTCAAGACCGGCAATCTTGATGGTGCGGGGTGCACGTTGCAAAATAACTGTGGAAGCTAGCCATCAGCACGTGCTCAGCATTAGCGCACACGGATATGGCCGCCAGTGAATACACCCTATAGGGGGAGTTCACTTGCCGCCATATTTGAGGTCACTGTTTAGAGCGCATGCTCAGAACGAGCTCACATTAATAGGCTGCCAAGACCGGCAATCTTGACGGTGCGGGTGCACGTCGCAAAATAACTGTGGAAGCTAGCCATCAGCACGTGCTCAGCATTAGCGCACACAGATATGGCCGCCAGTGAATACACCCTATATAACGCTGTCACAGCTCCTAGCGTGAGCACGTGGCTTTATCTCTGGCTTCGTTTGCACGAGAACGCGTGCAAATAATCTGCGATATCATATCCCATGCTCGCGCCAGCAGCTTTGACAGAGTTGTACACAAAGTATGAAACAGAGTATACACGTTTGCAAGAAGGGTTCCTGTGCGCCGGCATTTTGAGCGATGCTGGCGCCGCACAACATTTCCGCCATGCTACACTGTAATGCTACGGTGCGCCACGGGCATGTCATTAGGATGCGCAATGACAAGATGGCGGCGTCTGGTGTATCGCCGACGACCAGCGTTAGCGACACGATTACTCTTTCGGAACACAGGAGGAGATATCCAAACAGAATCGTAGCATCAAATATTGTAGGACGGGGCACCTTTAAAGGTTGTAGCTGCCTTTATAAAGATCGCAGCCTAGCTTTGTTCCAGCACGTCGCGAAAGCCAGAGCTGCCGCGAACGCAGCCGTCTTTGATGCAATGGTCATGCGGCTTCTGGCGCATTCTGATGGGCGCTTTGAGACTTAAAATATTTTCAAAATTGTTTCCATTTGTTATTGGTTTAGGTATCTTATTTAATTGTTTGTGCTCTTTCGCGCTCGAAGACAACACCTGTATGCTTTATAATTATTTTTTTATTATTTTCGAGCTCAGTGGTGTATGCTTCAGCAAGGGACTCTTGGCAACATTGTACGACAAACAAGGAACGACCTGGCTGGAGAGTAGGTCAGCCTCACCTCGGCGTGCGGTTCGAGGTTAAGCAAAGGATCCCCCTTGCAAAGGTGTATACGGTTCATGTACGAAACTATTATGCGACGCTCTTACCGGTTCGTAAATCTCACCGGTACCCGCTTGAATTGACGTTGGAGGCAGTCCTCGCGGTAGTGCTGTGTGTTGTGTGCTTTGGGGCCGTGTTCCCACTGTGGTTTGTACGCTACTCTAGGTTTAAAATTGTCAGTTTCGCCGTAAATAATTGTTACAGCAATAAAAATCGACGACAAAACGGAGCTACGTCCAGCAGTTTTGTTTTTCTCTAGAATTTCGTCAATCGCAAGGAACCAGGACAAGCTGACGCTCGAGCAATCGGTTCGCCGGCGTCGTGAATGGCTCCGACGGGTACGCCGGCACAACCTCGACCAGGCGGGTAAAGACGGGAGCGGAACGCGGCAAATCCTGGGAGCTAACATCTTCGGTACCGAGAGATAGAACAAAAAAGAAAGCGACAAAAGAGCAGAGAAGGAAAGCAGACGAAAGGTTAGGCATGTTCCTTTGGCCGCGACAAGTTGAAGCTGCTCGAGCGCTTTTCAACTTTGTTTAATTTTGTCAACGCGCGCTTCCGGTGTTTTTTCTGTAAAGTGAAAGAAAACAACAAGGTCAGAACCTACAAGTGATGTTTTGAGGCTTCTTTGTGCATATTAAGGCGTCACCCGCGATTTGGACTCATCGGGAACGCCAACTGGCGTTCCCGTTCCGCAGTGGCCAAGTGCGTGGGACCTTTTACTCTGGATTATTATATTAACTCTATGACCTCAGGTGCAAGAAGCTTATAGTTCTTTTGAAAATGGTGGATTCATAGCACGGCACATGCCACGTGATCGCCCGATTGAGAAGAGCGGCACGCGTGAAACACGGGATTGGCTAAGGTCGTACTTTTGTATTGGAAAAGGACGTGGGATACCTCGAACGCCGATCTCCCATTATTAAAATTTACATGCTTCATCTATCCCTGCTTGGGAAAGTGGCAGTAGTCAGCACAGCTGGGGTGCAATGGCTGTGCCTCGCCCTAGAGGCTTCGTCTAAACGACGGAGCCTCTAAAGCGAAGTGGCTGTGCCCCACCCACTTCCCTCCCCCCCTTCCCCCCACCCAAAACTCCATTGAGGTATGCATCTGGACGGCTTTGAAATTAGTGTATTCTTAGACGAAGTTCTTGTTTCTCCCAGTGAGTGAGTTTATACTTTATCTGAGAACATTCAATATATGCTTATGACACTTAGAGGTATTTTGGTTCAGTGAGAGATGTGATCAGGGTTGCCAACCATGTCCACCACGAATACATATCTCCCAAAAAGAAGGCAAAAAAATGAAAGCCGTTTACAACTCCCTGTAACGCCGAATTGGAGCGCAGCTCTTGAGGAGGAGGAGGGGAAGGTACGGGGAGGGGGCTATGCCCCTCCTCCTCTCTTGCTCGCCTCTATTTAGCAGAAAATTTTCCCCGCTAAATTTAGCGGAAAATGTTCCCTGCTAGGTTTAACGGAAAAAATTCCCCGCTAAATCTAGCGGAAAATTTTTCCCGGCTAAATCTAGCGGAAAAATTTCCCCGCTAAATTTAGCGGGGAAAATTTTTCGCTAAATTTAGCGGGGAAATTTACCCACCATGCACCGCGCGGTTACGCCGACGGCGACGGCGACGCCGACGCCGCTCAAGCCAGAAACGGGCGCCTAGGAGCTGCGCTCTAAAATTAAAGACGTTTACAACACCCTGTAACGCCGAATTAGAGCGCAGCTCTTGGGGAGGAGGAGAGAAGGATACTGAGGGGAGGGTGTACCCCTCCTCCTCACCTGCTCATTCTTCCTGCTACTCCTCCTCCCCTCCCGCTCCTCTTCCCTCCTCCGTCCTCCTCCTCCTCCCCTCCCCTCCTCCTCCCCCTCCTCCTCGTCCTCCTCCTCCCCGTGTGTTGCATCATGGAAAATGTCCCATCAATGCACCGCACGGTTACGCCGACGGCGACGCTGACGCCGTCGGCGACGCCAACGGCGACGCCGCTCGAGCCGGCGAACGAAGAGCTGCGCTCTAAAACGAGCACGGCGTGCCTTTCCGAGCAAAGGTCACTCTTGATGGCGTGCGACCCACAAGCGTTGTGAAATCTCGCCTCCATGTGGGTAGCGGCATTGACTCTGCTGTCGGCGCCCGGACATACAACCTATTGTTCGGCCCGCGCCGACAGCGAGCCTCCACCATTTCGTACACTGTGAGCTGAGCAACGTGGAAGATTGGGTACTACAAAAAAAATGTCAACACCCTAAACAAAAAGACATCGAGGCGCCATAGACAAATCCACAGCTTTGATTGCCTCGATGCTGAGCGCGTACATTCTTCAATGCCCGTTTGACAATTTATTTTTCTTGGCAAGAACGAGTAGGAATGACCATCAGCACGGTGCAGTGACGTCACGTGCCTTTCATATGCACATCCGCAGTGTTCTAATCCAATCATCGTCATCATCATCATCATCGTTAGGTGCCGTGCCAGCCAAAGTCCTTTAGTAGAGGCCATCGGCCTTTGAGTGGTAACGTGGGTTTACAAAGCCAAGTGTGCTGTTGACCATAGATGAAAACAGTCCCCACCGTGACATCGCCCCTTGCAACATCCATGAAATATTTCATAATCAGTTCCCCTGGTACTGGACTTCAGGATTGGTTTGCGAGAGACTTGTTGAAATATAGAATACGCTAGCTGACCGATGATCTCGTATATGTCGAATTTGCTGTCTTCAATTTGATCACTTCTACGGCACTTACGCGCAGTGGCGGATCCAAGGGGGGGGCGACGGGGCAGCCGCCCCCCCCCCCAAACGAAGTTGACCCCTCCTCCCTTCTCGGAGGGCAATTTGACATGAATGGACCCGCCGGTGCACAAGAAAGAATGGGAGAATATATTATCCTTACAAGTTTTCCGCCCCCCCCCTACCAGAACGGAGTTCTGGATCCGCCCCTGCTTACGCGCCTTAGCAATTATGGTATAAACAAGCTGGTGAAGGTCCGCCGGAATGGATCAACCCGAAGTCGCTTGGAAGCCAAGAAAAGAGTTGTGCTTGTAAACACTAGAAAGGCGGTATTCACTAGCGGCCATAGATGAGTCCGTTGCTGCGGAACGCGACCCGATGGCGAGCTTCTCCAGTGCTTCTGAAACGTACATTCCGCACCATCAAGATTGCCGGTCTTGGCAGCCTATATGTGCCAACTCGTTCTTAGCACGCGTAGTGAACAGTGACATCAGGTATGGCGTCCAATGAATACGCCTATTCGGAGGAGCGTATACATTCGTCTGCTTCTTCTGTAGGGATTGTGGTGACGTCAGAGTGGCTATCTCTGATTAGCTCTGAATGAGGGATAGTGGGCAGAGCTCAAAACAAGCTGCCTCGAGGTCTACCCACTATCATTCAATCAGATTCAATCAGAGCGCGGCTTTCTGACGTCACCACAACCCTGCAAAAAAGCAGACGAACTTGCGCTCCACATAGAAACATTCACTGGTGGCCATAGCTCTGTGCACTACTGCTGAGCGCGTGCTGACGTCAAGTTTGCACAGTTCATTCGACACCTGCATTCCGCACCATCCAAATTGCCAGTCTTAGCAGCCTATTAATGCGAGCTTATTCTGAGCATGCACTTAAACATCGCCCTCAAATATGGCGTCGGGTGAATACCCCCTACCAGATCCGTGTATACCTCTTAACCTCGAACCGCGCACCGCGGTCAGGCGGGCCTACTCTCCAGCCAGGACGTTCGCTGCTTATCGAACAATGTTGCCAAGCGTCTCTTGCCGAAGCATACACAACTGAGCGCAAGAATAAATTAAAAATATATATATTTCTAAAACATGCAGGTGTTCTCTTCGACTGCAAAAAAGCACGAACAGTTAAATAAAATACGTAAACCAGCAACAAATCGAAAAATTAGAAAAATATCTATACTTCGTTTCACTTTATCTGCGAGCGAAGCCAAAGCTATAATCGCGAGACCAGCACTTTCTGCGTTTCTCCCCAGCTCGCGCGCTTGAGCGAAGCCGGAACGTACGGAGCTTTCGTGCTCGCGCTTCCAGCTTTGCCTTCGCTCGCACATAAGGTGAAACGAAGCATAGAGTCTCAAAGCTTTCATCAGAAAGCGCCAGAAGCAGCATGGCCATTGCATCAACGATGGCTGCGCTCGCGGCAGCTCTTGCTTCCACGACGTGCTGGAACAGAGGCTGCGATCGTTAAAAAGTCAGCTCTGCAACCCTTAAACATGACCCGTCCTACAATATTTGATGCTACGAATCTGAGTGGATACCTCCCCCTGTGTTCCGAAACAGTAAGTGTGTCGCTAATACAGGCCGTCGGCGACACAGCAGACGCCGCCATCTTGTCATTGCGCACCCCAGTGACGTGCCCCTGGCGCACCCCAGCATGGCGGAAACGTTAGGCGGCGCCAGCATCGCCCAAAATGGCGGCGCAGAGTTTGGCCGTTCATTGGGAAGTATAGGCCCGTAGCTCTCAAGTTTTGAGCAGCGCTCCAGGCGAGCAAAATATAAAATTTGGCTCGCGCTTCGAACGTGTCGTCATCAGGCTTTCCCACTACAGTTTTTTATACTTCGTTCCATTCTAAGTGCCAACGTAGCAGAGGCTACAAGAGCGAGCTCCGAGCTTCCAGTGTCCCTTCCAAGGAAGCACGCGCGCTCGTGCAGTGCGAGCATCGTCCAGGGGAACATGTTTTTGCAAGTAGCTTTAGCTTCGCTATCATGTAAAGTGAAATATACGGGCTCACGGAAGCTATGAAAGAACGCAATAAAATAATAAAGCTGAAGGGAACGCTGAGGCCGCAGAGCTGCATAATTCTTTTTTTTATTTTAGTTTTTCTTTTTTAGGCGTTTCGTTATCGCGCGTCTACAGATGCTGACAGATGCTTGCATTCGAACGTGGCACGTGCAAAATCGAACGTTACAGCGCCGCCTGGATGGTGCTGCCAGCATAACATGGGCGCGTCTTGCGGACGCGCTCGCGCCCCTGCCCCAGAGCAACGGGTCTATAGGAGTCACATGAGGAGGCGCTATTTGCCGAAAGCGTGCTGGAAGTGTTCCAGCCGTCTTCACAAATTCGAATGTGGCCAACCAGAAGCCGGAAATAATACCCTGGCGGTGGGTGCGAGAAACGAAGTTAATAAGTGCGTCGGAGTAACTCTCAGTAACTGAAAATATGGTGCGCGTGATGTTCCAATCACGGTCATCCAAAATCATGGCGGAAGAGCGGGACTAGCAGAACGATCGGCATAATCCGTACGATAGGCGCCGAGGGCCGGGAATCTGCCGTCCGAGCGGTCACACCCTGTTCGAGCAAAGCAGAGTTCGAGCGACACATTCGTTTCTCGCATCTTTCTGCATGATCACAATCGAAACATCACGTATATCCTATCTTCAACCATAAAGAGTTACAACATTTACCTCTTATGAGCTTATTAAAACGGCCACGAGGGGATTGTTTTCTGCTTCTGGTTGTCCAAGAGAGCATGCCAAGCCCTCTTTCTGCGTCTGGTGCACGCCCTGGCTCTGCCCCCTCCACCCATTGACCAAACTCTCTCTATAGTGGGTATTCACGGGACGCCATTTTGTTGGACGTTGTTCGCAGCGCATGTGAAAAGATGCTCGAGATCAACTTTCTCTGGCATTAAAGAAGAGCGAGCACCGCGCGAGCAAAGCCTGATTGGCACTCGGAGTCTGCAGGAGCACCCGGGTACCAGTTTCACGGACCACGAGGAATGCAAGAGGAGATGCGCGTACAACGTCCATTCCACACAATCAGAATTTGTTCTTCTGTGAAGACGATAAATAGGAGCTATCTTCGTTTCAGCTTGGGTCCAGACGCCGGCGATGCACAAGCGCGAGCTCGGGCTTTCAGCGTCCCTGCCAAGCACGCGCGCTCGTGCAATGCAAGCACTGCTCAGGGCCGCACGCTCGCGCTCGTAGCATCGGCTGCGTCTGGACCCAAGCTGAAACGAAGTATAGTTCCGAAGGTGCTGTGAGCAAGGTCAACGGGTCCAACAGGATGGCTCCCCATGAATACCCCCTATACATGGCTCTGCCTCCTACACACTTTTCCATTATTTGCACGTCCTCAGCCCAGCTTGCGATCTCCTCAGCCCAGCACGCGCATGTTCTGCCGCTTTGGAAGCGAGCAAATCACGCGCCATACGCGCGAACAATGAAAATGGAACCGGCCAGGAGTTCTTTTTTGGGGAAGGTCTATACACCTTTGCAAGTGGGATCCCGTCTTAACCTCGAACCGCGCACCGCGGTCAGGCGGGCCTACTCTCCAGCCAGGACGTTCGCTGCTTATCGAACAATGTTGCCAAGCGTCTCTTGCCGAAGCATACACCACTGAGCGCAAGAATAAATTAAAAATATATATATTTATAAAACATGCAGGTGTTCTCTTCGACTGCAAAAAAGCACAAACAATTAAATAAAATACGTAAACCAGCAACAAATCGAAAAATTAGAAAAATATCTAGAGTCTCAAAGCTTTCATCAGAAAGCGCCAGAAGCCGCATGGCCATTGCATCAACGATGGCTGCGCTCGCGGCAGCTCTGGCTTCCACGACGTGCTGGAACAGAGGCTGCGATCGTTAAAAAGTCAGAGCTCTGCAACCCTTAAACATGACCCGTCCTACAATATTTGATGCTACGAATCTGAGTGGATACCTCCTCCTGCGTTCCGAAACAGTAAGTGTGTCGCTAATCCTGGCCGTCGGCGACATAGCAGACGCCGCCATCTTGTCATCGCGCACCCCAGTGACGTGCCCCTGGCGCACCCCAGCATGGCGGAAACGTTAGGCGGCGCCAGCATCGCCCAAAATGGCGGCGCACAGGAGCCCTTCTTGCAAACGTGTATAGAGAGTATTTGCTGGCGGCCAGAGCTGTGTGCGGGACCGCCGAGTGCGTGCCGACAGCCAGCTTCAACATTTAATTTGCAACGTGCATTCCGCACCATCATTCTTAGGTCTAGGTCAGTTGACAAGCTACGGAAAAAGCCTGACGCCTTTTTTGCGGCGCGTTCCCTTGGTGGCGCTTGGCTGCACTATCAGCCCGCCTTATTGACAGACGCGGCGGAACCATGGTTGCACATTACCTGAGGTCGATAATGATTTTATTGTCGTTTTTCTGGTAAACATAAGGTTTTCGCAATACTTGACCCAAAAAAGAGCGTCGTTAAGAAAAATATGAAGTTGTTGTTGTTGTTGAAAACTTTTACTGGACATAACAGGAAAGATTAGGAAGGGAAGGGGGAGTTAAAGGGATAGAGAGTGGGTGTATGCCCTCATTCCAGGGCTCCAATTGCGGCTTGGGCATGCAGTGCGCGGGTCACCAGCAGCTTTTGCACATCGATGACGTCACTCTACAGCCCCGCTTCCCACTCTACTTTACAGACGTTTACAAATCTCTGTAATGCGAAATTAGAGCACAGCTCTTGAGGTATTTCGATACGCCGTGCTTTGATTTTGTGATGTACCGTGCTAAAGAAGTTGAGAAAGAAATGTATATATGTCCAAATCTAGACCACTCTCCTCACATACTGGTTCTCCTCCGTACCCTCCCTTCTCCTCCTGCGTACCCTCATCTCCTCCTCCATACCCTCTTCTCCTCCTCCTTTGTCCTGTTCCCGCCTCCTTCTGCGTACCCTCCCCTCGTTATCCTCTGTACCCTCCCCTCCTCCTCCGTACCTTGCCCACCTCCTCCTGCGTATCCTCTCCTCCTCCTCATCCGCAGCTTCCTCCTCCTCCTCCTTCATACCCCTCTTCTCCTCCGTACCTTCCCCTCCTCCTCCTCCGTACCCTCTCCCCTCCTCCGGTTAAGCCGACGCCGCAAAGCACGGAAACGAGCGCCTAAGAGCTGCGCTCTAAAATGTCTTCTGTTGCCCATGAAGTCGTTGACGCTGGTGGCGCTGGTGACTCTAGAAACGCTATCCGCCCAGAGCCGTATATTAGGAGAGTTTGGACAATAGGCGGAGCAAAGGCTGCCGCCAGCGCCGAAAATTCCCCCACGCTTAGAGCGTAAACTAAATTTGTGACACAGCGTCGACCAATCAGGAGACCTCTACTCCATCTCACAAATGTCTGCAGTGAAGACAAAGGCACAGGCGCGTGAGCCTAGCTCAGCGAAACGCTTTTGTTTGTACGAGACCTCGTGCATAGGAGGCACTTTCCAAAGCCACGCGCTCGTGCCCATGCCTTTGTCTGCACTGCTAGAACAGCGTCCTGAGACTGGCTGAAAGAAAACAGTGCAAAGGGTGGGGTGCGCGAGCGTCTTGAGACGCAGTTCCGCTCGGCACGGCTCAAATTATACTTCGTTTCACTTTATCTGCGAGCGAAGCCAAAGCTAGAAGCGCGAGACCAGCGCTTTTTGCATTTCTCCCCAGCTCGCGCGCTCGAGCAAAGCCTGAACGCACGGAGCTTCCGTGCTCGCGCTTGCAGTTTTGCCTTCGCTCGCACATAAGGTGAAACGAAGTACAGTCGTGTCACGTATTTAGATCACACGACCACTGCTAGGGGCTGTTTCGCGGCCTATGGTTGGCCCCGAGATGCTCGCCTGTCCAAACCAATGTATGGCCAAACTCTCTCAATAAACGGCTCTGTATCAGCCTATATCCGCCCTTACCTGCTCGCTTGCGGGCAATACAGAAGAACCGTTTTGAAAGCCGCTTTCCCGCGGAGCTTGTCAACTGATAGATCTAAGAACGTTCTTCCGCACCGCCAAGATTGGCGGTCTTAGCAGCTTATTAATGTGAGCTCGTTCCAAGCATGCGCTCTGAACAGCGCACTCAGAAATGGCTTCCAGTGAATACCGCCCCCCCCCTTCGACGAGCATGGCGCCCCGACTGCTGCCCCATGAGTGCAATCAAGTGAAGCTTGCGCGTGAACCTATAAGATTTAATAACTTGAAAAAGCCATCGAAATTGCATGGGCTTGTCCACACGAGCAGAGACATGGCGGCGGCCAGTGGCCTTGCTTTAAATCACCCATAGACCTTTCAAAAAAAGAGCTCCTGGCTGGTTTTATTTTTAGCGTTCGTGCGTATGGCGCGGGATTTGTTCGCTTTCCGAAGCGACGACCATGTGAGTGCTGGGCTGAAGAGATCGCAGGCTGGGCTGAGGACTTCTAACTATTGGAATGGTGTGTAGGCTAGAAAAAAAGGCCCGGGAAGTGGGGGTGGGAGGGAGGGCAATTACACGGGTCAGAGCAGTACCGCGATTCATGCCCATAAAGCTCAGCATAGTCGACATGCTGGAACCAGTGCCACCTTGCGCGCCTTGGCTATAAAGAAGCTAGAGGTAACCGAAATGGACAGATTGAGCGTATACAGCACTTTTTAGGGGTATTGTTCAGCCATTAATGGCAACTTGACCCCTTAGATATTTAACTATCTTTGCCCACTCCATTTTATTTCGAACCCAATTCTCAAATAAATAACAAATATTTACCGTTGTGGCGCATCGGCCAGCTTGTCGATGGTACCATGGTGATAGGGGCAAGCGAGGCATGAATCGCGGGAGCGTTCTCGACCGCCGCGAGAAGCATGCAATCGCCTCATCTTCCCTTCCATGTCACCATACATAGAGTGGCCGAAATACGCACGAGCTGTCCTGGTAGAAGTTTGTGTAGCGGACGGCCAGGGCGCCGATGCCGAGTCCTACGAAGACGGCGCAGGCGGTGCCCAGCAGCCAGGTGCAGAGGGTGGTCGCCGTGCGAACGCCAAGGGACGAGGAATGGGAGCTCCGGCCCGACGACCCGCCGCGGGAGCAGCCTTCTTGCGCTGGGGACTGCGGCCGGGGCTCCGACTCGGGCTCGCCGAGTGGCCCTGGTGGCGGGGGCTCCGCTGTCTTTGGCGACCCATGACGCCTGCCTGTTCCGCGCTGTTGCCCGACTGGGAGTGAAAGAAGGAGACCTTGAGCCCCCGCCCGGAGCACAAAGCTCGAGATCACGCGACCATTCTTTGTTTTTTTTCTTTTTTTTTTCTGGTGGGTTCGCTAAGTGCGCTTATGCTTTCCTCATTATGCGAGCTGCACGTGCTACCCGCGCGGTTATGTTTTAATTTGTATGGTGCATAGAAGTTTGGCATTTCACGTGCTTCAACCAGCAGAGGAAATTGAAGTGTCTTCAGTCTGGGTTGTAAAAATTCCACCGAACGGCGATACATAAACTTCTCAACGCGAAAGGCCTCTGCGCTGAAGCCGAACACACCGGCGCCCCGTTTCTGGTAGAAACACGCTCACCTGATTGAGCCTGCACTATTTATGGCACGTTGGTCGAGCTTTTACCTCTGCCTGGTGCTGAAGAACGAAAAAACACCTTGACGCCAAAAATCGGCCAGACTCAACGCCTCAAGGCAACCGAGCGCTACAATCCATGACACCACCGCTAGGCGCGCGTCTATTATCTCTGGGCGGTGACGTCGAAACACACCTGTGCCGCGACGTGCTTTCATTTTTCTTTTTCTTTGTCACGTCTACTTTGGAACGCGTGGAACGGCATCTCATGGCTCGCGCTCTTAGCGTCTTAGCTTTGACGGCGTTCGGATTTTTGCTGTTTCTTTATGTTTTCATCGTGATCTCGCGCTCCGGCACCAGAGCAGTGCACACTTCTGCATGCCTGACAGTTTGAGACGCTCGCGCTTGTACTACCCAAAACAAGGCCTAATAAGTCCCTTTTCGCAGCACCCCCGGGCAACGCAGGAGGGCCCATACGTTGTATGCGACGGGTTGATATCAGGCCTACTCCTTCCAAGATCGGTAAATAATTTGGGCGGTTCACAGGACGAAATATTGCACGGTGGGTCGTCTGAATGGGAAACGTGCACAACCGAACCGACCCTAGGGGCTGACGGGCATTCCTGCAAGCGACTGTGAACGAAGGGATGAGTTTCATTTTCCTCCATCACTGACTGTCACCCGAGGACGCCACGGACGTTACCCTTGCACCTCGCCGTAGCTTACCTCGCCCTCTTTTTTGTTGATTGATTCAAATGTAGAAATGATGTGCTAGGTAATCGCACTCCAGCAAAACCGACCGCACCTAGCGGGGAAAGAGTGAACTGACCGGAACAAAGTCTTTCGTGATTTCTACTCGTCTCTCATAGCATCCGTGATTGGTCGGTGGTTGGTGCCATTTCCACCCAAGGGAACTTCCGTTGGTTGTAATCACAGCAATAAAAAGGGCAACAACGACAGCACCGCAGGGAGAATCGGGGACTCGTATAGGCCTAACGTATTAGACGAGCACTGCATTGCTTCTCATGTTGTGTACGGAGAACACTTGTCCCAGTAATTCCGTCGTTACAATCGTATCAGAGTGTTGCCTATGTCGCTCTGAACGCAGCTGTCGTGTACCGTCGCGGGACAGCGGCATGGGCGTCGTCCCGTGGCTGGCCGTCAAGCGTGTTTCACATGCAGCGGTTTTGGCCCCAGAGCGGCGCGATTTCTGCCGTCGCGGCGCTTTGGCCAGCGCCAGCGGTTGAGCGGCACGAGCGTCGCGACGGTGGAAATCGCGCCGCACAAGGGCCAAATCGCTGCATGTGAAACACGCTTCAGACAAGTGAACGTTATTGTTCGAGACCAAGGTAGGGTGTACTAGAACTTGGAGGTGTGCCAACCGCATCGGCATCTGCGTAAAAGCTGGGTGTTTGGTTTTGAGGCCCAATTCTGCCGCAGTTGCCCGGGGTGGTTCTGACGGTCACAGCGGGGACAGGAGGCCTGTCAGGCAGCGTTTATCGAGGCTGGCTTGGGCTGTTGGCGTTGACTATTCCTTCTTGTTTTGCATTATGTGAAGCGATATAATATTGTGTAGCTGCTAGCTGGGCCGAAGAGACAAGGGACACACAACGATGCGAAATTCGGCGAAGAGAAAGACGGAGTGGTGCTGTCTTCTGCCAGAGTGCAATCTGGGTTACAAATCGTGCAAAGAGAAACGCCCTTGGTTCGGACGCCGAGCAATGCCTCTAAGTTTAGCGGAATGGCATCATCAGATTCCAAAGGAAAAGGCAAAACTGATGATGAGAAGAAAGAAATGAAAGCCGTTTACAACTCCCTATAAGGCCGAATTAGAGCGCAGCTCTTGAGGAGCGGGGAAGGCGCGGAAAGGGGGGGGGTTAACGTGACCTCGGGGGAGGGGGGGCGTCACGTGACCTGGGGATCACGTGACCTTGAGGATCACGTGACCTTGGGAGGGTCACGTGACCTTGCGGTTACGACGGCGACGGCGACGCTGCCCGCCGGAAACGGGTGCTTAAGAGCTGCGCTCTAAAAAAGTCTCAAGAATGTGTGACCTCTGTCACATATATCAGAGAAATCAAACTTCTCCAAGTGCGATTGCTCTTCGATAAAGTCAGCAGTTGAAGTTGCTCGATATATCTTGCCAATCTTTGTGTTTATTTCTCATATGATGAAAACTCTCTAGAGGAAATCAATTCAGACATTTACTGGTATATATGCTTTGGCTGAGAATACAGAAGTCAAGAAAAGCTCGCTTTCATTATATCCATGCTAAAAACGATAGGAGATGAAGGAGATAGTAGTAGTAGTAGTAGTAGTAGTAGTAGTAGCAGTAGTAGAAGTAGTAGTGTAGTAGTAGTAGTAGTAGTAGTAGTAGTAGTAGTAGTAGTAGTAGTAGTAGTAGTAGTAGTAGTAGTAGTAGTAGTATAAAACGTTTATTTGGACCACTTTAAGGGAGAGGGGGAGGGAATGAGTCAATGGCATCGGGCCTGATTCGCGGTAAGGGGGAATGGAATTATATATGTATTTCTATACCAGCTTCGAGTGATATAATCCAGAAGCGTGCGCAGAGTTTGGTATCGCTTATCTGGAGTGGCCTGGGAGAAATACCCAGTCCTCCATGGATGTCTCCCCGTCCTCTAGGTGATTTTTCCTTGTTGCCTCAAGGCCTTTGCTGCCCCATAACAGGTGACCAAGGTCGACCGCATGTTGGGGGTCCTTGCAGTAGCAGCATGTCGGTGGCGTGCGCGCCTTTTCCCACGCTGCTCTTCTGTTCAGCGTGGGCGGTATTGGTTCTAATGCGCCTTAAGAGCACTTCCTTGTTCTCCACCCAAAGCCTCGCGGCAGTGGGTCGGAGATGGGTGGAAGATGTTTGATGCACGTCAGATAGCGAAGGCCCTCATCGTATCAAAGTCTGCTACTGCGCTTTGTATTACAACATCTCAAAAGCCAGTGGAAAAAACTGGAACCATCAGCAGACAAGCCGCATGGGTCATTACCGGCTTACCCTGATTCACACCAATAGCGACACTCACGGAACATGCCCAGCTCAACACCCTACAAGAAACTGTAATGGTACGGTCTGTCGCCCACCGTGAACGACTACAGCACTCACGACCCGGCAGCAACTATTCTCAGTCTAATTCAAGCACTTAAACTCCCGCTTCCCGACTTTTCAGAGAACGACCCTCCTTGGGTAGAATACATCGACCTGGTGAAAGGCAAGCCCATCCCGAAGAACGCGAGTTTCAGACATCCCGATCGTCAGACATCGCAAGCCAGTAGCCACGACGCACGAATACAGGCCTGGGAAAGCTCGGCGGAGAAGCTAGCCGTCTACACAGATGTGGCTTCCGCGACACTCCCAGACCAACTTGCTACGGTCGCAGTGGCAATACCAGGAAAAGGAATTACATCTTCCAAGCAATTACCAAACAGCACCTCAATCAAGGGTGGCCAACTCGGAGCGATTCAATATGCAATTGAAACAGTTCTCAACGACACAACCATTTTGTACGGACTCGGTAACCTCGCTCACCGAGTGCAGAAATAGGAACAGCCCCTGCAAGAGAGCCAAATTCATCAAAAACGGCCCTCCAACTTTCTCTGCAAGGTACAAAAGTCCAGCTTTCACTTGTTGGAAATGCTCGAGACACGTACCGCGCGCCACTTTTGGGAAGAACATGGTGTCTGAAACCTAGCTCAGTGGTGCGCTGTGCCACCATGATCTTCCCATAGGCTGCACGCTGCACGTGCCTCGTGCATCAAAGCACCTTGCGCTAGTTTTAAAACATGAAGGGGCTTTATCGCGTTCTAGAGACAGACATGTAGGCACCCTATCGCGTTCTAGAGTGCCTTCATACAAGCGCGCGCTTTTGCTTGAGTGGTGACATCTCAGCCATTTTTACGCCCAATCGTTTTTTTATGCATTTTGAAGTGCGCGCAATCCGGTGTCACTCAGCTCGAGCGCGTAGCTTTGGCTAATGCATAGACGCCATTTTAGCGCCCAGGTCACGCACCGAGTGCGCGAGAGCGTCACGCGCTGACACACTCAGTGCAACAATGGATGTCTTCACCCTGAGACAGACAGACATGTAGGCACCCTAGCGTCCCTGTCGCGTTCTGCCCCACAGCGCCATCACCAGCGTACTTGCGCATCGCGATACTCACTCTGGACTCTGGATATTTTCGCGCGTTGTCTGCGCTCCAGAGCACGCGAGAAATGTCGGAGGCCATGCTATAGCCATGCGTTCACGTCCACCGGTCGGCACACCTCCCCATTTGTAGCACACTCTAGTCGCGTGAAGCGTTGCATATGCTGGGCGGCTGCGTGCTGAAAGACACGTTTTCTGCTCGTTCACCATCTTTCACCGAAAACGTTTTCTTGAAAACCTTGTCTAAACTATCGTAGCTGCCTTTGAGAACCCGTGGAAATGTGTATAAAAAGCGCAGCACCCCGTGAAAGAGGCACAACTTGTCGAACGAAAGTCTCGCGGTCAGTGTCATCAGAGCATGTGCCTTGGCACGCCGAAGTGTGGAGTCTCCGTGCCTTAGAAGTTAGCACGCTTGAATACCGATCAAGAATCGACGCCATGGGGATGCGCTAACTTTTAGGGAAAGTTTCACGAGTGCAGAGGAGTGCCCGTTGGATTGGTCCTACTTTCGAGCGTTGTAGGCTTGTTTACGCCCTGGCTTCTTGTCCAGAGCATCATTTTTATGATGCTCGAGGCTCTTACAGGCCCAGAGAAGATGCTGCAACGTTGCCTCGGCTCCTTCCGAGCAGGTCGTGCAGGTTGGGTCCATATCTTCTTTCAGACAAAAGAATACTAGTTTGGATGGTGTAAGTGCAATATTCGTCCTTATTCTTCGAATCCTGACGGCTTACCACCGACTGTATCCTGCCGGTATGCTGCTGTCTGTCGGCGGAAGCTGGCCGCCGACATAGCACAGGGAAGCCATCCCCGACTTCTTGATACAGTATATAGTGGAGTCTGATGTACATAGCCTCATCTAAGACGTCACTACCATCATCATGAAATCCCCCTCACCCCTCACAACCCTTCCCCTCTCGTCTCAGGAGCACAACTCCATAACGGGTGAACCCCTCATCAAATAAAAGCATGTTCTCTCTCTTTCTCTCTATCTATCTCTCTCTCTCTCTCTCTCTCACGAGTGCAACGTGTGGGAAGGTATGTACCTCTAGATCGGCATTTTTGATTTACTCCGACGACGGTATTTGTAACTTTCGGCACTCGCGGGCCAAAAACGAGTAACTAAGTTTTTGCTCTGGTCACGTAGAGAGGAATATAGACATGTGTATATTTATTTGATTAAAATACGTCCCAATATTCGTTAAATCAATTATGAACTTCAACGCGATACTTCACGCAAAGTTTCGCAAGTATGCCTGGCTGGTCGTTTTTCGTGACCTCGCACCAGGCATGATAACCTCAGAGTCGCGGGTGTTGACTTATTCCCGGATTTGATCAACATGGTTGATGATTCGTGCAAAGACCATCGCCGAAGAATTGAGCTTTCCTCAATACCCCAGAGGAAGAAGACGAAATGCCCCAGCTGAAGATCGCTGAAACTTACGCCCACGGAAAAATTTCGTAAATT